>JAHDVE020010756.1:0-44258 GCA_022606495.2 Halesus radiatus | reverse complement strand
GATATTATTGCTGGATGGTTTATACTGACAAACTTGTACCGTGCTAGTATTGCATTAAAGCTTCAAATGTGTATGGCTTTTTGTATTAATTTATGTTTTTTTTATAGATTGTTAATAAATTGTTTTGAAAATACAATGTTTTCTTTCTTTCGACATATCTTAACTTGATCCCAGAGTGGCAGATACTCGCAGTATCGCCCTGGTGAAAGACTATCACCATTCAGAATTGAAATGTTGCTTGAGCTTTGGCCAGCATGTTTGGTGACACGGTGCCAGCTCCTTAGACATGCAATACCGATTCCATGTTTAAAGGAGTTAGTGGGTTAATTATCACAGTATTATTATAAATTATAGGTGCATCATACTTAACACCTGTAGTTTATTATTACTTTCTTTGCAAAACATGAATAGTAGAAATTTCAATACAACGGCGAGTAGTAGGCGTCCCCGGTGCAGGCCAAAAATGATTTTTACCAACATTCGAGGCCTACACAAAAATTTTAATTCTGTCAACCATCACCTTTTATCTCAACGCCCAAACCTTCTATTCCTCTCCGAAACGCAGATGGCTCTAAGCCTCCTGACGCCTCCTATCTGGACTGCCCGGGCTTCACCCTCGTAGGCAAGTTCAGACCAAAAGGAGGTGTTTGCTTGTATAGCCGAGCTGACGTCAACTGTGTGCGACTGTTGAGTCTGGAAAATTCCGAAAATTTGACGTAATGTGGGTGCGTGTCAGTCTTGCCAGTACGGTAAGATTTTATGTGTGTTTATACCGCTCACCAAACCTCAGCGAATCAGACTCATCCGAGCTATTTAAACATTTGAGCGAAACTATTGATGACCTCTTACCCCGCTACCCTTCGGCCGAGTTTGTTGTTCTGGAGGACTTCAATGTTCATAATGAACCGTGGTTGAAGTTCTCATGTTCAACGAACTCGGCTAGACGACAGGCGAAATTTTTTGCCCTTTACTATGGGTTGGAGCAACTGGTTAAGGAACCTACGAGGATTCCTGATGTCCAGACTCACCGCTCCAATCTGTTAGACCTATTTTTAACACTGAGCTGCGTGGTTATGGGATTGATGTCAGAGCGCCTTTAGGATCATCCGACCATTGCCTGGTGATGACATCAATCCCTATTAACTTCAGACCGCCAATTGAGAGGCTGAAGAGAAAAATGTGGCACTATAGGTCAGCAGATTGGTTCGGTCTGCGGGATCATTTTAATGCTTTCCCTTGGTCAGCTGTCTGTTTTCAGACTTCGGATCCCTCCAGATTTGCCCAGGAAATTGGTGAAGTCATCACATCTGTGATGGATGGCTTCATTCAATCAACCGTTAAAGAAACTGGTGTAGGTTCAAAGCCGTGGTTCAGTCGACAACGCTCAGAAGCAATTCGACGAAAAAACGCGGCTTACCGAGCCTACAACACATCCCGAACGTCAGAAAACAGATCAGCATATAACAAATTGGCAAAGGAAAGTAAGAGAATCATCAATAGGTCAAAATTTGAACACCTACAGATCAGCAAAAAACTAGCTGCCTGCCCGCATGGCAGTGGAGCGTTCTGGTCGCTAGCGGGCTCCATAGGTTGCAATTTCTGCAAATCCAGTCTGCCGCCTCTTACCAGACTCGACGGTTCACTAGCAAACACCGCCACCGAAAAGACCAACCTTTTAGGGAAAATGTTTGCGGAAAACTCGGCCCTCGATGACCGGGGTGCCATCCCGCCGTCGGTTCCTCACTGCGGTTTCTATATGAAAAAGTTGAGGATCGGGATATACTCCATGTCGTACGGGGGCTCGATGTTAATAAAGCTAGTGGGCCTGACGGAATACCTGCCCTGGTATTGCAGAGGTGTGCTGTAGAAATTGCTCCAATTTTGACAAATCTCTTAAAATCTCCCTGAAATGTGGCTCTGTGCCCTCTGGTTGGAAAAAAGCGGTCATTCATCCTATACCTAAGAAAGGTGACCGCTCCAACCCGGCCAACTACCGCCCCATAGCGATCATATCAGTTCTGTCCAAGGTGATGGAACGTGTGATCAACGACAAACTGCTCACATACCTTGAGAAGAAGAAATTTATTAATGTCAGTACGTATTCCGGCGGAACCGCTCGTGCGGTGTTCTTCTCGCGTATGTGCCCATGTTTGGGGGCGGTGACTAGAGCATTATGGTGAGATTCAAACGATCTCACTGAACATTTCTAAAGCCTTTGACCGTGTTTGGCACCGATGACTTGTCAACAAACTGCCTTCTTACAGACTTCCCATATCCGCTCTGAGGAAGTAGCGTCATTGATCCCCTCGGCGCCTGTGAATAGTCGGGAAACACGCCAAACACGCGCTCAACATTGTCACATGAGAATGGGTCGCTTCTACGACTCGTCCTTGTGTTCAACAGCTCGGCTGTGGAATGATCTGCCGGCCTCTGTGTTTCCTCCATCCTACAACATGGGTCTCTTCAAGACCCAAGTTCACTCCTTCCTATTCTCTAAAAGATCCTCCACACAGCATCCCCAAAGATGATATAGGCCTTGAGGGAAACTATTTCCCTCAGTTCCTCCTGTTAATGTAAAAAAAAAAAAAAATTTTTGAATTTTTAATCATTTTTATCCGACATTTCGGTCATTTGGCATAGGTACGAGGGAACATGTTCCAGGGTCCAAGCTACCGAAATGAGATTTTTGAGAGGATTTGCAGGAGTCACAAAATGGGATCGAATAAGAAGCTCGAATATCCCGGAGGAGCTAAACATCGAATCACTGCTACTCTTCAGAGAAAAGTCGCAACTGAGGTGGCTTGAACACGTGTTAAGAATGTCAGAAGCTCGAATTCCACTGAATATTCCGAGTGCTATTTCTGAGGGAAGGCGTCCAATGGGCGGCCCCAGACACAGGTGGGAGAAGCAACTCCAGAGGTTGTTCGAGAAGAGACTGGACCTAATATGCACGGATGCTGTTGACGTAGCGTAGGGACGCCTGGAGGCGCCTTGTCGATGCGACGGGTCCCCGACCCGAGCAGGACAAGAGGAGGAAGATGTCATGTCTCTGTCTGGCATAGGTACTTTACAAACATCACAATTTTGGTTAGTTTAATAGCATTATTATGCGACAAATCACTAATAATGTAAGTCAATACTTACGATAATATTGAATAATAATATTACGATAATGTTAAAACTACAGAAATTTAAATATTTTTAAAGAATGACACCTGTCATTCGAGAGAAGCAGAACCGCAGTTAAGCAAAAAGCCTTTAAGGATGAGGACAATGTCTTATCCTTAAAAAGAGCCGGAATCAGGCCCCAGATCTAAATATTTTAGGAATAATAATGGGCTCTTTTTTTTTTTATATGAATTCCGCACGAGAGTCCCAACTGCTCCTAACCGTTTGGAGCCAGTGAGAGTATGGCATCCCCTATTGGGGAATGTTGTGAGGCTGAAGGTATTGGGGAGGGGAAGGAGAAGGGGAAGAGGAAGGTGGGAAATACCTGGCTGTTCAGATCTGGTCACCAAACACGGCTAAAAGCCATTTCAAGCAACGTTTTAATTCTGAATGGTGGTCTTTCACCAGGGCGATACTGAGAGTATATTCCACTCTGGAATATATAATAAATGAACTATATATATCAAAATCAATGTAAGTTTGTTTGTTTGTCCTCGATGTTCTCGAAAATTACTCTATCGGTTTCGCTGAAAATAGCACACTTTGTTTTTATTAGTGCCGGGAAGGTTTAGAAAGTAGTTTGAATGAAATCCATTATGTAAAACTGTTGCTTTAATGTTTTAAAATTAGTATGAAAAACATTGAACCCGCCATAGGTAAAACACTCTGGTTAGCCACAGATTGCATATTCAAAAGAAGAAGGTTTTTTTGGGTAGAATATTTTCAAAATGGAATACACGAGTAGGTACCTACTTAAGAACTTTATGATTTGGATATAATTTGAAAAAATAAACGTTTGGAATGAAATAAAATATTCAAATGAATGTTTCTTTATTTGGAGATAGATACTTTTGCTGTCAAATCAATTATGGCACCCCAATGACAAGCAAGAATTCACAACTTAATAACTTTATTCCAAAATAGACATTTTTATTGATATAATGTATAAGCAATGACATTAAGATTTCGCTTCCATACTTGTCAATTTCCCCCTCAAAACAATCAACTCATAAATTTCATCAGAAAAATATCACTAAATTGTCCATCATATTATTATCACTTGCTTTTATTTTACTTGTCACAAACCAGCGTTGCGCAACCTGCGGCCTGCGTGTCAATTTCGTGCGGCCCACTTGACTATAGAGAAAAATATAAATGTTTGTGGTGATTCTTGAAAACCTAGGATGGGAATTTTTGTTAATCTATACCACATGTCCCAAATGGAATAAAATTGGAAAAATCGGTTTGCACCAGATGAAAATCAAAAAATCCCCAGAAATGTTAAATCATGAATTTCGTACTCAACCCTCAATGTAGGATGTGAACCGCGCTTGATAAATAGGTAAAGCGGCCACTCTGCTAATTACGTACATTTTTATTGGATTTTAAAACAAAATTGACGATTTTTTTTTACAGTAACTCCACACAGGAGGCCCTGAGGAAAAGATGATATAGGCCTTGAGGGAAATAATTTCCCTCAAGGCCTATATCATCTTTAAAATAATTTCTTGGAAATAATCATAATAAATAAATAATAAATCTTGGAAATAATTTCCCTCAAGGCCTATATCATCTTTGGGGATGCTGTGTGGAGGGTATTTTATAGGATAGGAAGGAGTGAACTTAGGTCTTGAAGAGACCCATGTTGTAGGATGGAGGAAACAGAGGCCGGCAGATCATTCCACAGCCGAGCTGTTCATCAGCATTCCCACCTGATGTCTGTGCACCAAAGATTGCAGTCTGTTTGTTAAGATAGGCGAATCTATCAAACGGACCGCCTGTTTCTTCACACAGTCAAGGGTTTTTTTCAGATATTTTGGGGCTCCCGACCAGAAGTGGCTGCCAAATTCTACAGTGCGGCACACTTGCGATTTGTACAGGGTCAGCCGTTGTGTACTATTAAAGTATCTGCGGGTTCTGTACAATACGCCCAGCTTCTGAGAGCCTAACTTTACTCTGGATTCGATGGAGCCCCCCATACATACAGCTAGTCACATGTCTTGTTGGGAAAATTGTTTTCATTAGAGGAGACTAGATTGTTATTTCGATCCCTTTTAGACGTAATCAGAAATGATCGGGTCTTTGAAACATTAAATTCGACGAGGTTATTCTCACCCCACGAGGAAACCCTCTCGAGGCAACCGTCCATTCTCTGCTTCAAAGCCCTCCGAGCCGTTGGAGTTTGTATTACTACGATGAGTAATAATACAAAAGATGAAGTAAAAGGGGAACAAAATTGCAAAGATCAATTTTCGCAGATTTGCCAACAATCTTACGCATGTAGCGCAATAAAAATATTAATACGTCACTAACGGGATTTAAGGAAATTCCCGTTAGCGGCCGCCTCGCTTGCCGTCGCACTATGCCATCACTCCTGTCTGTTATTACTTATTTCAAAAATGATTTTTTTCAGAATTAATGGTCTATGCATGTATGTAGAATTATGTTGACAAAATATTTGTGCTATAACAGCCAACAATTGTATGAAAATAAGCCTGAACCAGAATATGATTTGGTAATAAAAAACTCAAAACATCAATAATGAAGTTCAAACTTAAATACCAGTATTTTTTTTCTGAAGTTAGTTTTCACAGTTGAAATAATTTTCAAAGTTTCAAAGTTTCAGTCCGCTAAAATGCTCCAAATCAATGGCCGATCGGTTTTGAGGTTAGAATGTCAAATGTCAAAACAAGGAAGAGCTTTATCGTACACAATTTTATATTTTATTCCTAGTAAACCATAACTAAACATAAATATTAACATTATGTACCTTTTTAGAAACTTTAACTCAAAGAATAATAATAGTATTGAGCATTAACATTATCATAGTATCCGTTATGATAATTATTTTGCTCATTAATACTCTAAGTTATGTCATTATTAATAGTTTTTTTTTATATTGAACAACAATTAAAGAGCTTAAAGTCACCCAAATTATAAACTTAATTAATTTCGCCAAAACTAAAAAAAAAACATATTTGAAATACAAAACAAAAACGAAAAATAAAAATGTCCATACTAATCCAAAAACAGAATGCGCACGTGACATCAGATGTTCCAAATGCAATGGTACCAATATAACAAGGTGTTTTGATGAGATGATTATTTATTCACTTTTAAATAACTATTTATAAATTCTATGTATAATAAAAGTTATATATTCAAAATAAGCATTTGTTGATCATGAACATATATTTTTCACTGGAGTTCCTTATTGCTCGTCATTATAACCAAGTTCGACTGTAGTCAGTCTTATTTTTCTATAGCGGAAATTTCACTGGTTAATGCAAACAAAGTGATAAATTAATTTTTAAAATATATAGTTAAGTAGGTAATTTCCAATCTTCCTCTTGCCTATCTCCTTCCCTTCCAACATGCCAAAAACAATAAAGAGTCAAAAGTTTTTAAAAAATTTGTTATACATTAAAAAATTATTTTAGCCATTGAGATTTTACAATGAGATGAGACTCTGCACGTGAAATAACTACCTCTATTCAGTCTAACGGACTCACAAAATTACACATAAGGTACTAGAGGGAGACAGCAAGAGTGTATTTATTTTAGTTTCGCAACCTTTTTGAGGTTGGGAGGAAATTCTTTTCTTAATTTTCAGTGATCTTCTTTAAATAAGAAATCTTACAAGAAATGCATTTAAAAGACAAAACAATAATATTTTTTTAAAAAATTGAAGCAAATCAAATTTAATAATGTTATTTTTATGTTCCTTTTTTATGTGATTGCCGCACAAGAGTCCTAGCTGCTTCTAACCGCCTGGAGCCAGTGATTCTGTGACATCCCCAATTGGGGTATGTTGTGATGCTGAAGCTAGTTAGGAGGGAAAGGAGATGAGGAAGATGAAGGTGGGGAAGTACCTGGATATTCAGATCTGGTCACCAAACAGGGATAAAGCCATTTCAAACAATGCATAGATTATGAATGAAAGTAGCTACCACTCTGGAACGTGCCGCAAATATACTATATGTTATTTTAAACGAATAAATTGTGAAATAATACAAATTAATCAAATAAAATTTACATTCGCAGGGATTTGAACCCGCAATCTCCGGAATCGTAACCACTCAACCACGGAAGCCATTAATGTTCAAATTGAAGTTCTGCAAGTATTTTAGTTTTTATTATAGCGACAGCTGTTTCAACATTCAAAGCCATTTTCAAACTGTGATTAGGCCACACTGCGTTGAATTATTTATGATTTACAATTTATTTTTTTTATGGCATCTGAAATGATTTATTAATATTTTTGGTAAACACTGATTTACTTAGAAATTAATTGTGATAATTGAAATTTTTTATTCTGCAGGTTTTTCTTAATTGTTTTATAATGACATGAATGCTATTTAAGTCAATTGTAATTTATTGTTGGCCCGGTTAAGAAAATTAATTAAAAAATGTTTCGTAAATCCCTGTATTATTTTAAGGAATTATATTGTTTAGGTTTCATGAAAATACTAAGGAGTGGAGAATAGATCATTTTTCTTTGTTTATTTATTACTGGCTGTAGTACCCGGCGTTTTGAATGGTTAAAAGTAAAGTTTTGAGGTTGTGATGTGTTACCCCTACCCAGTAATTTTCTTCATATTTTGAACATCAAGTGTGCGAAATTTCATCAAGAAGTACCAAAATTGGTTTAAGGGTGAGAAAGGGGGATGGGGGTTATTTTCTGAAATCTCATGTAGACAGTGACCTTCCTCTTGTTTTGTAGGTTAAGTGTGCAAAATTTCATCAAACAAGGAATAAAACTGTAGATTTCTATGCAAAAGAAACACATCCCCGCCCGGGACATTCTTTATATGATAGAAGATGTTAAATTTGGATCATTTGTTCTTTTTTATATTTAATTATTCCAGTAAATTTAATCTAAGACCTTTTTTTTCTGTAAAGATTTAGGGTCGTTGTTGTCAATTTTCTCTAACAGCTGCCATAATAATAAAAAAAAAACTAATACTTGCCGAACTTAATAAATAACATTATTAAATTTGATTTACTTTAAAATTAAAAGAAAAATTTAATGGAGTTTTACGAATGTGAACACAATAACAATATTAATATACAAAATATCATTGAATATCCGCTAAAACATTTTATTTTTTTCGTAATTTGTAAGTTATTGAAAAGCAAAGAAAAATACAAAAGTCTTTTTTCAGTTTTTTCATTAATTATTCAGTTGTCTAACAATAGAAATACTATCTCAAAAAAGGGTCTTTTAATTTGACCACTAAACTTCTTCGTACTGAAAGGCACGAATCTAGCAAAACTAATTATTTCTCGTACTTACGATTAGCATATTATTAAAAAAAATTCACAATCGTAAATTACAAGAATCATAAGAAAAGCTAGTTGATTGGACAAAAATTGCTTTGAATCGATAAAGTTGCAACCCTGAATGCAGCCCGTCTCAGAATGCATTAACGCATTTTAAATTATTGCGTGCGCTTAAACAAAGTAATGCGGCTTGCGCGCCGTGATTCCGTACTCCTGCAGCGCCGGCACCAGGTCCTCCATCGTCATGACGTACTTCTTCTCTTTGAGCTTGGGGTTCTTGGCGCTGGCGTGGCCGGCCATGCTGCTCGAGCGCGTCTTGCAGTGCTGTAGGGCGTCATTCGCCACGTCCGACAGGAACTTCTGGGCCGCCACGGCGATCAGACGCACCTGGAATGTTACATCGTCCCATTTAATGCCGGCAAAAAATACTAAGCTCGAGATGCTTCACAGGAATTTTATGTTTTTTAAATATTTAAATAAAGTTTAAAGTAAATCAGGTTTCATGTTATTACATATTAAGTTCTGCAAATATTTTAGTTCTTCATTATTGTTACAGCTATTTCGGCGTTCAAAGCAATTTTCAAACTGTGGTTAGGCCACATTGCGACGACTTACTTATATGGTTTTATTTACTCCCACCGAATTTTAATTTGGACGGTGTTTAAAATGATTTATTACCGGTAAAACCGATTTACTTCGAAAATAATTGTGATAATTAAAAATTCTCTATTCCGCGAGGTATTTACAGTGGAAAACTGTTTTCCCATCATGGAGGGTATTCTTAATTGTTTTATAATGACATGAATGCTATTTAAGTTTTAATTTAATGTGTTTTTTTTTTTTTCATATGAATACCGCACAAGAGTCCCAACCGTCTGGAGCCAGTGAGACTATTGCATTCCCAATTGGGGAATATTGTGAGGCTTAAAGTATTGGGGAGGGGAAGGAGAAGGGGAAGAGGGAGGTGGGGAAATATCTGCCTATCAGATCTGGTCACCAAACACGGCTAAATGCCATTTCAAGTAACGTTTCAATTCTGAATGGTGGTCTTTCACCAGGGCGATACTGAGAGTATCCTCCACCCTGGAACGTGCGCAAATATACTATATATTATTTTTAAATGAATTAATTGTGAAACAACACAAATCAATTAAATAAAATTTACTTGCGCACGCCGGGATTTGAACCCGCGACCTTCGGATTCGTAGTGTTTGGTAACTCTTTAAATTATTTTAAGGAATTATACTTAAGTTTCGTGATATACTTATCAGTGGGGAATATCTAATTTTCCTTAACCGAAACAGGTGTAACAATAATTGAAAACTAAAATACTTGCAGAACTCAATAAATACATTTTAAAATTGATTATCTTGCAAAATTTTATTTAAAAAAAAAAATGGATTTACCAATTAAATACAATAACACAAAGACATTACAAACAATAGCCACGTTGTAGAGTTCACGTTGGCAAGCGAAAGATACGGTAATTGCATTAATTTGATTTAGTGTTAAACTGTCAAGCATCGCATGAGGTTGCCTGCTCTCTCTAACCAAATTGCACAAATAAGTGCCAAAATGCCCTTCTGTGTGATGAAAAAGTGTTTCCATTACACGGCAAACACCAGTAAAATTTAAAAAAAAAAAAACACGGTAAACACCGGTAACATTTCAATCGTAAATACACGAAAAATTACTTAGATTACAATTATAGTATTATACATAATACAATTATAGTATTATACATAATACAATTATAGTATTATACATAATACAATAATTGTAATTGGGAAATAATTAATGACGTTACAAACACGATGGAAATAAATATTATTCCATTGTTTCCCGAAAATTTCAAACGTCATTGGAGAAAGTGAGATAGTGAACGTAGCAACACATGACTGTAAGAAAGACAACCTTCTAGCAGTAGGTCCTGTATAGATAGTTGTATTCCCACACTGTAGGTACTGTTTCTGCAGAGGTCCACAGAGCAACTGTGGTGAAAATGTTGACACGTTCCATTGATCGCACTTCAATGCATATTGTCAATGATGTAAGCAAATTTGCAATTGATATTGATCCTGTCTCCGGGCCACTTTGCACAACGGGGCGCAAGAATGAATAAAATTGACTTATTTATTTACACTAGTTATACACAATATGAAAGGACTTCACCTCAAGTACTGCCATCTTTAACCTTTGGAACGCTGAGCTCCCGCGATCTAATACTTCGATAGTGTGTCAAGGGAAAATTTGTATCTATTTTGGTAATAACTTACCTGTTATTTGCAAAATTATGTTTTTGTTGTATGTGTACATATCAAAAGTAGTTTCCGTAGAATAGATACTCTGGTAAACTTACAGAATTCTGCTTCAAATTTTTTTTCCTTTTCTTTAAACCCAAACTAGGGACCTAGTGACCTATTTTAAAGAAAATACAGTATATTCAATTTTTGAATTATTAATTATTTTCATTGAGATTTGAAAACCTCATTTTAAAATTTAATCATTGTAGAAAATAATATTAACATAACCTATAGTTGCCAATAATATGGGATTAAAAATGAATAATAATATTGACAAATCTTGAATTTGAGATATGATATCGATGAAGATGACATAAATTGAACTGGTCTCATTAGCCAAGTTGGTTAAGCGGTTGCCCCGGATAGGCAGAAGTCCTGGGTTCGAGTCCCGGATGCGACTGAAATCTTTTTATTTTCTGTTGTTTTTTTCCGTTTTCATGTTTCATCTAGGTTATGTTAATATTATTTTCTACAATGATTAAATAATACAGTATATTAATTACACACAAAACAGATTATTGAGTTCTTAGTTTGGGTTTACAGAGAAAAAACGAAAAACTAACCTAAAAATTCGATACAAAAACTTCAAACTTCACTAAGCTTTAAATGAATTTATAGGTATTATTTTGCATTTGCGTGTTTACACAAATTTTTTTCTAATTTTTATTAATTTGAAACAAAGTTTTATATTAAAAAACCTATGTGTTTAATCAGTAAAGCGGAATTGGGAAATTTTACTGATACTTTTATTCTGAGAAATGATATTTGGAATTTGCCAATCGGTACACCGGCGATCAACGGATACAATTTGGCCCCTCCGATAGGTAATTTCAGGAAACTAGTTTATTATAGGATTATCCAGGATAAGATTATCAGGACCTAAAGTCTGGAATGAACTGCCGCACGACTTAAGAACTATCAAAGACTCGACAGAATTCAGAACTAAACTTAAAACTCATCTTTTCCGACAATCGTATCCATAAACTGAAGAAATGCACCCGTAAATTGCTTAGCTAGGCTAGCCGGTTAGTGCTTACCTAAAGTCATTAAATAGAAAAAGTTTAAAAATTCACGCATCGGTGCGCAAATGCGTCCACAGTCCGCAACACTGTAAATAACTAAAAGTGTAAAAAAAAATTGTTAATATGTATTAAAAGCTTCTTACGCTTTTTAAGGTCATTTTATAAATATTTTCCAGTCCTAAAAAATATTAATATTTCAATAAAAACCAACTCTTCTTGTGCCACCAATCTTCTAATAAATATAACATTAATAGAAAAGGAGGATAAAATAGCAACTGTAAAACTATTGTCTCTATACTTAAATTTTCTAATAAAACTGTGTTCATCTGAAGCGATCTGCCAGCTGCGGGTAAGTATGTTTTTCTGCATCTGTTTGTACATAATTAGATAAAGAATAGGAAGTAATATTTGTATAGCGCCCTTGAGGTGATTTTTCACAAAAACGGTGCTATACAAATCATCAAATTATTATTATTATTATTACCCATATTTTAGATACTTCAGTTTTATTATAGCAAAGATTGGTAAAATTCAACAATTCCACTGCACTGTTAATACGCATTTATTTAATTAAAATAAAACTTCATTTCAGATTTCTAAAAATTAGAAAAAAATATTGGCATATGTGAAAAATATATTGTGTATAAATTCATTTAAAGCTTAGTAAAGTTTGAAGTTTTTCGTTTATCTCTGTAAACCAAAACTAAGAACCTAATAACCTATTTTATATGTAATTAATATGCTGTATTATATTTAAAATAGATTATTAGTTTGTGTTTAAATAATAAGAAAAAAAATTGAAGCGGATATGTGTAATTTTATCCAAAGAATATTTAGGAGCATCATACAGGATCCATTGTTATTATTTTTTTTGTTATATACAATTTTAAAAAAACTTGTTGTTTTTTCCTGCGTCTCATGCACGAACTCTTATGTAAAAATTATGCTAAAGCCCATTTGGGCGTTGATAATTGACTAATCATTTTTACCAATCTAGGGTCTTGCGCCTCAAAGCCGGACATATTGAGGTAATGCGACACGACAGCGTCAGGCACTGTGGGACTATAGTCTTCAAGTTGCAGGAGAAAGTCGCTAAGAGCGTGGCCGGCTCTCGACTCGTCGTCGGAAGGGCAGGGAGCCATGGGGGAGCCGGCGGCGCTGTTATTGCTGTTACTGTTCATCGCGGCTATTATCGCGTTATTGCTGATATTGCGTTATTGCTGATATTGATTATCGAGTAAGTTAATTCTTAGTTTGACTGACAGGAGTGACAGACAACTCGATGACAGTAGTTTTGTAGTTTTCTGCTTTGACCATAGATATATTTTTATTTTTCGTAATGTGTCCTGAGTAGGTACTATTTATTGTTTTTTTTTTCAAAAGCACAATAGATTACTTTAGCTATTGCTCCGGATGAACGTCTGGTATTTTAAAAATACCTCAACTGCTATTAAGGCGTTTTTAGACGATTATTTTCTTCATACCTGATATAGCCTTTTGTAATCACCTAAAATAAATGACCGAATTCACCGAAATATTTAGATTTAAAATGTGCATTTTAAATAATAGGAATTCCCAGATTAGACCGGCCATAAAATTGAAAATTAAAAAAAAAAAAAATTACTTGTAAATTTAGTACAAAGGCTAGCCGAACCTATTGTTAGAAAAATCGTAACTAAAATAATATAATCTTAATTGCCATTTTGGGAAAGTCCGCAATTCCTTTGGAATTTTATGGGACGGCAATAAACAAAGGCCGCTGAACAATGCGGGTTAAAAGATAATACCTACAGGTAGACAGAAGGACAGTGGGCTCTAGGAGACAGTCGATTGCCAGAGTCCGCCCAGGACGGAGAGTCAGGTGCAGTCTTCCGCGCAGGAAGCACAGTCAGGTGCAGTCTTCCACCGAGGAAGCACGAGTCGAGTGAAAGTCTTCCACCGAGGAAGCACGAGTCGTTGCAAGAGTCCGCCCAGGACGGGGAGTCGGTTGCAGTAGTCCGCCCAGGACACACAGCCAAGTGAAACCTTCCGCCCAGGAAGGTTCCTATTCTCGCTCCTTGGAGAGGCCGCCCAGGTCCTCTGACGACGAGGGAATTCTACGCTTCCATCCCAGAAGGAAGTAACTGATCTTCGCCCTTCGGAGATCAACATCGGAGACCGCCCATGCCTCTGATTATCGCCGCGTTGCACCTACTCCCGATCCGGAGGTACACGAATACGTAGTGCGAACGCGAGGACTCTACATACAACGCAGCCACTGGACCCTGGACAGCCATCACCAAAAAGGGAAGTGCCTCTGACTCTAATGATAATTCCTCCCACAATGTCAGCCAGTGAACCTCTAATTTTAACTATAAAGACTTTAACAGTAGAATTAAGTAATTATCTAAGCCAGTGAACCTCTAATTTTAAGTACAAAGACTTTAACAGTAGAATTAAGTAATTGCGTATCTAGTTTTATTGAATTTATTATGTCTCATTAAGTTTTACTCTAGTTTTAAGAATAACCCCACGACTATCAAAATAAATTACTTGTAACTACCTAATATCGCATTTCTGTTCCTCCCTTTTTGCGTTATTCCTAGAAATATACCTACTGCCCGACGCACCGTCATATCATACCGATCTTCAGACGGAAGTCACTTCGGAAGCCATAGAGAAAATCTTTGCTTTACATGATCATTATTTTCATACCTACAATTTCATACAGATTTGCACACATAGTTGCCATTAAAGAAGAAAGAATATTTTGGGACCGTACTTAATCGCCAAAAAATGGCAGCACCTTCACAAAATGTCAAACAAATATTTCAAAAATATCCGCGAAATTCACAATTCCGAACAGAAACACGCGTTCACAATCAATTTAAATAGATTCTAATCTAAATTTAATCTTTTTGACAATATCTTAAATTATATTCCTAAATAAACACGCAGCATCTCCGCAAAATAGGCAACATTTTCCCTGCGCTAAACTCGACAATGTGTTCGCGTATTATTTACTTATAGCAAAATGAAAAAAAAATATGAAAAATATACTCCAAATCCAGAATAGTAATGAACACGTAGTGTCTTATCAGTATATTAAATATTAAAAAAATAAACGCGCAAATTTTCCATATAACATACTTACAAAAAAAATGACAGATGAGGACAACAGCTGATCACGACATAATGTCCGCCATCTTAAACTGAACGAAAAAATTGAACACGTCCTATTTTTCATCATTTTTCCATAGAAAAAGACAACTTACGTCCAAATCTGGATGAAAATAGGTACCGTCTAATTACCACTTAAGTCCCAATCGGTTGGATTATGGCATCCCCAATTGGGGTTAATGTTTTGAGGCTGAAGGTTGTGGGGAGGGGAAGGAGATGGAGTAGAAAAAGATGATGATTTGGAAGTAGTTACCTATTCTGATCTGGTCACCAGATACTTGGTCTCCGGTGATATTTTAAATTCTTTAATTACTTCACCATATCGCCACTGACAAGAACCTAAAGCCAGCATGTTTGCATTTCGTGGTATGCACCTTCCCACTATACAATATTGAGAGAACGAGATGGTGTATATTATTACGTATCACGGGTTATAAACGTGCTGACCTTATTTCCATTTTAAAAATAACTAATTACATTTAAATTAAAATAAAAAAATTATGTTATCTATCGAAACGATATTTTATAAGTGTAACTTTTGTAAACCACTTGAAATAAATATATCCAAATATCTAGTCACTAGATATACAAAATCCAGAATAGTATGCTGAGAGGTCATCCAAGCTCTGAGACAGTTGACTTTACGTTTTCGCCCAGAAAGATACTGGTCTCCGCCCTATGAAGATTAGCCAAGGAGATCGCTCAGGCATCTGAGCTGTTCTAGTATTCATGACCGGTGGTACATTAATATTCAGTATGATCACGAGAACTCTTCAGGCCAAACTGTTCCATGAACTCTGAAACGTCATCAGAAAGGGGGAGTGCTTTAAAATATTGTTCTAATTACTCAGTCGTCGCTTAGAGATAATAATGGACGTCACCGTAGAAATCCAAATCTCTATTTTGAAGGAAAATTATGTACGTAGATGAAGTAACGTAAAGAATCAACCCATTTCCTATTTTAGAATAAACCAAATACCCGTTATTAAAAATTATATTTGGACCATTTGTATAGAACCGTTTTTGTGAAAAATCACCTCAAGGGCGCTGTATTATAATAAATAAGTGAGTTTTGTTCCTACCTCTTACGATTAACAGAGTAATATTAAAACCTACCAAATAATAATAGTTTCAAGGACAGTTGAGTGTCCAAATCTTATTATAAAAAAAAACTATATATATATATATGGCTAGATAAATATTTACAAATTGTCTATGATTTAAAAATAGATCTGTCACATTGGATTTTTCGCTTTGCCCCGTACAAGAACCAGCAATCAGCATCGTTCGCTTTTACTTTCCTAGTTCTTGTTATTATCACATGCCGAACCAGTCAGCCAAATTCAAATCACCAATTTTAGAAAAATAATCGTCAATTTTATATAATGGGAGAATCGCATGCAGACATTTGTCGAACCTGTCTATCCAAGGATAATGTCACCAATGACATCTTCGCTGAGCTGCAAATCGATGGTGACAACACGAATGTAAAAGATATTTTGGCGTTGTGTACGAAATTGCAGGTAGAACTTTTATTTGTGACATGTTTTTTTGTTGATGTCGAATTTGGCGCCATTTTTTTGAAACGCTAAATAATTTCATAATTAAAAAAGAAAACTTTCTGACTAGGGACCCATCACTTTGATAAGTTACTTTTATTTTTATGTCTTTAGGTACCTTATAAAAGTGGATTGCCTAGACCCAATGGAACTGTGGTATTTTGTGGAGTGTTGTCAGGGTGGAAGAAGCAGGGTGAGTAAGGAGATGGGTAAGGGGAAGGTTGGGTAGTACCAGGCTCTTCAGATCTGATCACTAATCATGGCAAAAGCTCTTTCAAGTAATCTTTAAATTCTGTATGGTGGTAACAGAGAGTATTTTAATTGATAATATTTCTTTTAAGTTTTTTTAAATAACTTATTGAACCTTACGAACCTCATTGTAATATATTTTTAAACATTGAAGATAATATTAACAACTCTCCAAATGAAACATGAAACCGTAAAGACACAGATAAGAAAAAGGTAACTGTAGCAGCTGAGACTCGAACCTAGAACCTCATGGTCTATCCGGGACCCTGTGCTCTAAACCACTGAGCTACGACTACCCCAATCCGTCCCGTCATCCTTATCGGTATCGTAACCCGATTACTAAGAACTGTTAATATCATCTTAATTAATTAATTCCCAAATATTTTAGGCTGCTACCTTTTTATCAAGACTACAAGATTCTACCTGAATTTGTTTTTTAATAATTTGATAGTGTCTTGGATGTACCTATCCGATTTTTATTTATACGGGACATCTGTTGACTTTTTCTATAAGTCTAGGATTATTATTATTTTTTTTTAATAACTTATTGATGACGGGACGGATTGGGGTACCCGTAGCTCAGTGGTTTAGAGCGCAGGTCCCAGATAGACCATGAGGTCCTGGGTTCGAGTCCCGACTGCTACCGTTACCTGTTTCTTTTCTGTGACTTTTCGGTTTCATTATCTCTTCAATGATTTAAAAAATCCTTGACTGCAGAAATGGGCGGTCCGTTTGATAGATTCGCCTATCTTAACAAACGGGTTGCAATCTTTGGAGCACAGACATCAGGTGGGAATGCTGTCCTTGTTCTTGAAGATGCTCTGAGGAATTAGCGTGATTGATCCCTTCGGCACCGGTGTATGGTTGGGAAACGCCAAATGCGCGCCCAACATTTGCACATGGTTGACATTTGTCACATGAGAACGGGTCGCTTCTACGACTCATTCTTGTGTTCAACAGCTCGGATGTAAAATGATCTGCCGGCCTCTGTGTTTCCTCCATCTTACAACATGGGTCTCTTCAAGACCCAAGTTCACTTTTATTTTTATACCGCACAAGAGTCCTAAACTGCTCCCAACCGTCTGGAGCCAGTGAGACTATGGCATTCCCAATTGGGGAATGTTGTGAGGCTGAAGGTATTGGGGAGGGGAAGGAGAAGGGGGAGAGGAAGGTGGGGGAAAAGGGGAAATAACTGGCTATTCAGATCTGGTCACCAAACATGGCTAAAAGCCATTTCAAGCAACGTTTCAATTCTGAATGGTGGTCTTTCACCAGGGTGATAATGAGAGTACCTTCCACTCTGGAACGTGCACAAATATACAATATATTATTTTTAAATGAATTAATTGTGAAATAACACAAATTAATTAAATGAAAATTACTTGCACACGCCGGGATTTGAACCCGCTACCTTCGGATTCGTAGTCGAGAGCCTACCCCTCGACCATGGAGGCCGTCTACTACTTCCTATCCTCTAAAAGACCTTCCACACAGCATCCCCAAAGATGATATAGCTCTTAAGGGAAATTATTTCCTGTGTGCAGTTGCTGTAAAAAAAATATAAATTGGTAAAGTCTTCTATTTTTATTATTTATATTTCAGATAATGCCGAAGGACCCTCTTCCGAAAAAAATCTGCAATAGCTGTCTAGAACACCTCCGCTCCGCTTTTATCTTCAACAAGACATCGCTCCTCGCGCAAAATGCACTCTCCAACTTCCTTACGAAAGAAAAACCTGCCACGACCAAGCCAAGCACAATCAAAACCATCACAATCAATCAGAAAGGAACCAAATCCATCTTGAAAAAGAAGATAAATGAAACTAACACACAATCAGAGAGAAATAGCAATCCAAAAACTGATATGGTCGATTCAAGTAATGTAAAAACAAAAAAAGATTACAATTATGATAAAAATTTAAAAGAAGTTCGCATTTTGCCGAAAATATTAACAGATTTGAATTTGTCCAACAATCAGCCATCATTTGAATTATTAGACATGTTTAAATCTTGCAATGTTTTGATCGCCAATAATAATCGAAACGAAAGCAACGAACCGCTAAATAACTTCACATCGGATAGTTTGAATGGACGACAAATGATAGCGCATCCTTGTACAAAATGCTCGAAAAAATTCATATCGGAATCACATTTACAAAAACATTTAGAGCAGTATCATTTGGAGTTGAAATTGACTTCCGATTGTAGCATTTGTAACGTGCGATTCGATTCGCCGGAGGAGTTGACCAATCACAATCTAGAGATTCATTTCCCGTCGGCCAATAAGAGCGTTTGTGAGATTTGCAATAAGGAATACCGGAATAAATATCTGATGGTGAGGCACAAGAAAAAGATGCATGCTCCAAATAGTAGCAGCCTATGTTGTGAAGGGTGCGGAAGGTAAAATTTTTATTATTATTATTATTAATTTAACCGTTTGGAGTGCTAGAAAATCTTTCGAGCTCCGGTGCTGTACACTAGACATGGTCAGATTCATTCGTAGTAGTGAATTGCTTCACCCCAGTATTGTGAATTTATTCATTTAATTCATTCCTTTTTAAGAAGAATTTGGTGATTTTCAAGTTGGATAAAAATTAGTTTACATTTATTACTGATGTAAATCATTTTATTAAAAGTTTACATTTGTATACATACATATAACAAAAATATTGTGTATAATTGCTGAAAACGTGAAAAAACATCGCTCATGCATGAAACATATGACACATCCATTAGTGCCGGCAGACCGCCGGCTACTATTGTTGACCGCGAATCGTGACATGGCGAACGAAACCCCTTACCTCTCTCACTCACTACCACATCACTCGGCAAGTAAGCAACGCACGCAGACATATTTTCGACAATTTTTTTTACGAATTTTCAACAAAACATTTTTTCTGTTGCATTTGTATCCGTTCGGCAATATCAAAAAATCATTTCTCTGAATATAAGTAGCTATTCTGAGGAAACTACTCACGATAGATGTACAATTTTTATAAATATTTTAACATATTATCTGGTAAGATGGTAAAATAAACAAAAACATATTTTGGCAAAAAACAAGTAAGTTATCATGAAAATATACTCGGCCGGTGCACGGCGAACCGTGTGCAAATTTACCCTCAGTCCACTACGGAAGTATTAGGACGCGGGAGCTCAGCGTTCCTAAGGTTAAAATGATATCTAAAACTACACATAGTATTAACTTATTATGAAATATCATATTTTAGGTAGGTACTGTAATGTAACTACCATTTAGTTTATAATAGGTAAATAAAAAGTTGGGATGTTCGTATGGTATTCATATTAACCGACTGAAAAGTTAACCATGTCAATATACATCTCCTTTTAGGCTATACTCCTCGGCAGCCGGCCTGCAGGCTCACCAGCGGCAGAGCTGCCGCCGTGGCTGCTCCCCGTGCCGCTACTGCGCACGGGGCTTTGCGTCGCGTGGGGCTCTCCGCAGTCACCAGGTCCTGAACCACGCGCCGCCCCTGGACAGGCCCTACTCCTGCGCGTTCTGCCCCAAGAGGTTCTCCGCTAAAAAGGTGAATAGGCACAGAGCACTGCTTCTCTCATATTCTACGGTTTCCGTGGTTGAGTGGTCACGATCCTTGCCTACAAATCCGGAGGTCGCGGGTTCAAATCTCGGCGTGCGCAAGTAAATTTTATTTGATTAATTTATGTTATTTCACAATTTATTCAATTAAAATAATATGTAGTATATTTGCAGCACTTTACAGAGTAGCAGATACTTTCAGTATCGCCCTGGTAAAAGACCACCAGTTTTTTGAAGTGTCATTATCCGTCGTGTTTGGTGACTAGATCTGAATAGTCACGTACTTCCCCTTTCTTCTTCTTCCTCATTTCCTTCACCTCCCCACTACCTTCAGCCTTACAAAATACCCCAATCGGGGTTGCCATAGTCTCACTGGCGGTTGGGAGCAGTTGGGACTCTTGTGTGGTACTTTTGCATTTACCAATACTTTTTTTTGTTTTTAGTTTCAGTGTCGATAAATCGACGTTTATTCAAAGAATGTAATACAGTTACACACAGCGTCCCCAAAGATGATATAGGCGTTGAGGGAAATTATTTCCCTCAGGGTCTCCTGTGTGGTGTTTCCGTAAAAAAAAAAAAAAGTTCATGTTTAAATATAAGTATAATATGTGCTACATAATTATATTATAGTTTGGTTTACATTATCTACCTCACTGGGTGAAACCTGTTCTGAGGGAGGTGACCGGATCATCCTCGCCTCATCTTATGTTGACCTCATCTAATATGCATTCATTTAATTTGTAATTTATTTTGTTAAATAGGTGCTACTGCGGCACCAACGTTCCCGTCACGGCACTTCCCAAGAGGTCCTGCTCTGCGGACACTGCGACTCAAAGGACTTTGGCTTCTTATCTGCCGAGAGACTCACGGAGCATCTCAAAAAGGAGCACCAGGTTGTTATTTTATTTTATTTGAATAGTTTTAATCACTGTGTACTTTTGTTACTTAAATTTTAATCAGGAAACATGGACTCTGTTTACGAAATAATAACTATCCCGAGTTTGCTAATCATTTATTAGAGACAGGCCATAGCTTCAATAAAGAAAAAAAAAAGTTTAGACATTAAAAAATTAATACATATTTTAAATTGTGCGCCTTAGAAACTTTAGAAATAAATCAAAAAATTAAATCTAAAATTAATTTAGTAAACAAAATAATAGCACCCTGTAAATCACCTTTGTTAACCATGTTTCTCAGTTATTCTTACTCTTCCTTTTTTTTCAATATCATATTACTATGTATTTAGGGAAAAAGTCTTATTTTTTTCCTTTTATTATGGAGAACACTAATTTAGCTTTATGAAAATATAACAAAAGATGATTAAGAAAAGGATGCTTAGATGGTTTGGGCATGTAGAGTGAATGAACGAAGAAAGGAGTGTAAGGAGAATATATGACGCAAATGCGAATGGAAGAAGAAGCCGGAGACGTCCGAGGAAGATATGGCACGATAAAGTGAATCAAATACTTGAGTTGTCAAATACATGTCAGAAGTCGGAATAACAGAATAGAATGTATGAGACGTTTTATGAATGTGAATGAAGCAAGAAGTGTACTCCAAGATTGAGTTGTTTGGCGGCCTACCCCAGCGGAAAACGTTAGTTAGTTAGTAATAAAACCATAAAAATATCGTTGAATTTCTTTATTTAACTTTTTTTAATATATAATGAAGGAGAAAAGAATTAATTCTCTGAATATTAGTAGCTATTCCGGGGAAACTACTTATGCTATGTATGTACGTATGTAGTATGACAAGAACATCATTTTGCAAAACAACAGTGGGTAATTACGAAATTACTGTCAGCTAGCACATTCCGCGCAACACTCCATTTTATGGTTGGCACATTAAGGGGTTTGAATTTGTCGGAAACATAGCATACCAGAGGTTAAGTGTATAGTGAAGTTGTCTGACTTGTAAAATATTACCATATAAACAAAATCACCTTTTTTCAAAAGTTGAAATTGTACCCAGCCTTGTTCAGGAGTTTTTTTTTTTGGAATGTAGTTATAAAATTTCGAATTTTTGCTTGTCGTTTGGGTGCCATTATTGATTTTACAGCGAAAGTAAATATCTCTAAATAAAGAAACAATTTTTTGAACATTTTAAGTCTTTTTAATTAAACTTTTTTTTTTTTCAAAATATATCTAAATAATAAAGCTCTTAAGTTGGTACCCACTTGTGTTTTCCATTTTGAAAATACTCTACCCAAACAAACCTTCTTTTGAATATGTAATCTGTGGCTAACCAAAGTGGTACATCTATGGGATAATCTCAATACAACATGGCAGGTTCAAAGTTTTTCATTCTAATTTTAAAACGTTATAGCAACAGTTTTACATATTGGATTTCTACTCTCTAAACCTTCCCGGCACTAATAAGAACAAACTGTCTATTTTCAGCGAAACCGGTTAAGTAATTTTCGAGAAAATCGAGGACAGACAGACAAACATTAATTTTTATCCATCTATTTCTAATTCCTCACTCCTCCAGTGTACTACAGATGGATGGACGGGTCAACTTAATGAGTGGTTTTATTTTCAGAACTTGTCCGAGGAACCAGAACCGACGCCAGAGAACGAACTGCCTTACGTTATTACATACTATGCCGTCAAAGAAGAGAATGAACAGCAAGAAGTTGACGTGAAATATGACCCATCCTCTGTTTGGGTTGAGAAGGTTATCTGTCTAGATGGCGGATGGGAGGGAGTCAAGCTAGAGGGAGTCACGAGCGGTAGCCGGGAGAATACCGGGAATACAGACATGGACGAAGAACAAAATAGTATTAGAGACAATATTAGCTGGGAGAAAGATAGTTCTAATGCCGTTTTGAGGGAAATCGAACCGAGATTTACGGATGTAGGACAGTCTGACGATATTAGTGAAATAGTAGAACCATCTGATGCTAATATCAAGGAGATTGGTGAAAATTTGGCAGATTTTAGGGAGATAGATGACAGTTTTAGGGAGAGAGATCTCTCTAAAGATGGGAGCGACAATCGAGAAGATAGCTTTAGGAATATCGAAGATAGTTTAGCGGGTGACCCTAGTGATGTTACGGAAGCTGTGACCGAGGGGTCGGGGGTCAAGGCTCTGAAGGGGGCGGAGGTGGGGGTGGAAGGCATGATAGCTATCACCGTGGACGGGACTACGGGAAAAGTGTGCTGCCTAGACAGCGACGGTAGAGAGGTTAACCGTGCGCACACGCCGGATAGAGAACTCCTTCCAAATCTTAACAGTGAGTAAATTTTTTTACAGCATTTTAGTTAATTTCCTATCTCATATTCTTGCACTTATACCATTCGCGTCGGGGGCCCATCTCTTCAACAAGGCCTAGGCGAAAGCAAATATTATGCCTTAAACAAATATATTCATATGGATCAACAAATGCTCATTCTGCGCAAGTTTCACAGTACATATGTATATGTAATGTAAATATACGTAGAACTAATAAATAGTTATTTAAAAACAATTAAATTCATAATACACATTTCCACAGTGGAAGATACTCTCAGTATCGCCCTGGTGAAAGACCACCATTCAGAATTGAAACGTTGCTTGAAATGGCTTTTAGCCGTGTTTGGTGACCATAGTCTCACTAGCTCTAGACGGTTGGGAGCAGTTGGGACTCTTGTGTGGTATATATATATATATAAAAAAAAGCTAAATTCGCCCTATGATTGGTCGGCGCATGCATTAAAATAGCGGGTAATTTAGTGTGAAATCGCATTTGAATTATAGTAAAAGTATTCTATTGTATGTTTTTTTTTAATTATTGTTGTTTTGTAATTATTTATTTTGGGTGTTGTCGATTTCATCCTGATCTGTGTGGGAGTAGCCTTACTGTTAAATGACAAAACACTTCAAATATGACGTCACGCGTACCCTGCCAGTTTTCGATCATTTTAGCAAGCTTTGAAAAATTTCAACTTTGGACATTATTTTATGTAAGAAAAAAAAATTAAAATTTTTAATAACTTGGTATGAAATAGGCCTAAAATAATTAACCTGTTGTAGGTTTCCTGAAGACGAGTTTGACCACCCCTGCTAAGGCTCGAGGAAAGAGGTATGAATTGTATTATTAACCTTTTCACTGCGTACTTGATGTACGTAAAGTATCACTAGTATGCAGCACTCTTTTTGACAATCATATGTATAAACTGCTATAACTCTTATTTCTTTATGATTTACTTATCTTAAAAGGTTCATGAAATATGTTGAAACCCATAAATTAATAATTAGTGGCAGAATACAGCTATAATAGGTCAAAATTAATAATAATTGACAGAATACAGCTATAATAGGTCAAAATTAATAATAATTGACAGAATACAGCTATAATAGGTTAAAATTAATAATAATTGACAGAATACAGCTATAATAGGTCAAAATTAATAATAATTGACAGAATACAGCTATAATAGGTCAAAATTAATAATAATTGACAGAATACAGCTATAATAGGTCAAAATTAATAATAAGTGGCAGAATACAGCTATAATAGGTCAAAATTAATAATAAGTGGCAGAATACAGCTATAATAGGTCAAAATTAATAATAATTGACAGAATACAGCTATAATAGGTCAAATTTAATAATAAGTGGCAGAATACAGCTATAATAGGTCAAAATTTGAGCATGAACTATAGATCAGCATTAATAGCTGACTGCCCGCATAGCAGCAGAGGATTCTGGTCGTTAGTGCACTTCATCGGTTACAATTTCTGTAAATCCAGTCTGCCACCTTTTACCAGACGCGACCGGTCACTAGCAAACACCGCCACCGAAACGACTAATCTTTTAGGGAAAGTGTTTGCGGAAAACTCGGCCTTCAAAGATTAAGGTGCCATCCCGTTGTCAGTTCCTCACTGCGGTTTCTATGTGAAAAAGCTGAGGATCTGGCATCGGGATGTACTCCATATCGTACGAGGGCTCGATGTTAATTAAGCTAGTGGACCTGACGGAATACCTGCCCTGGTATTGCAGAGGGGTGCTGCAAAAATAGTTCTAATTTTTACGAAGCTCTTCAAAATGTCCCTGAAGTGGGGCTCTGTGCTCTCTGGCTGGAAAAAAGCGGTCATTCATCCTATACTCAAGAAAGGTGCAGATTCAACCCGGCCAACTACCGCCCCATAGCGATCACATCAGTTCTGTCCAAGGTGATGGAACGTGTGATTAATGACAAACTGCTCACATACCCCGAGAAGAACAAAATTATTAAGTTTTTTTTAATTTAAAAAATAAATTAATAACTTTGCTTACATCACTTTTATTTGTTATATACTTTTGCCGACGGGGTTTCGCTACTACCATAGCTTCTTCAGGGCAGTATATTACTAAACTATGAACTAAGATACACATGTGTTGTACCGATGGCGTAGAATCTTGTATATCAATAACTTTTCTCAACAAAGCATTAAAAACCTTCCATCAGATATTAAACCACCATTTTACACAGACAATAGTAAAGGTAAATTTTTAATTAATGGTAAAGATAAAGAAGATATTTTAGGCCACTCGGGCATTTATTCTCTTCAATGCAACGATTACCCCGTGTTTTATGTAGGCAAAACGTCACGTAATGTTAATATCCGGTTAAAGAATTTGCCAACCACCTATTAGAAACACATTCAACAAAATTACAGGCACTAGTTTACTGCATACAAATGGAATAGGCATTCGACTAGATAACTTAAAAGCGTTAGAAATAAGGAAAGCCAAAAACACTAATAGTACACTCACTGATAATCAAATAAATTTAAATAAAAGTACGATTCTTAAAATATTCCCAATCAACAAAATACACGCCCTTCCCGGTCCGGTGGCTGCTCCCTCTCACCCTTGGCCCTTTACTCGCCCGTTTTTATCAATCTATAACACATGTGTATCTTAGTTCATAGCTTAGTTGTATACTGCCCTGAAGAAGCTACAGTAGTGGCTAAACCCGGTTGGCAAAAGTATATAACAAATAAAAGTGATGTAAACAAAGTTGTTGTTTTATTTTTTGAATTATATTGTCCCATCACCAAGTCACCGCTTCATGTGAAAATATAAAATTATTAACTATCGTCAATACGGATTCCGATGTGGAACCGCTCGTGCGGTGATCTTCTCGCTTATGTGACAAATGTTTGGAGGCGGTGCCTGTAACGTCACAGTGAAACTCAAACGTTTGCACTGAACATTTCCAAGGCCTTTCTCTGAACAAATTATTAATACACGTTTTTATTTTGCTTAGGAGAAAAGATGCAGATGGGGAGGAAATACTCGACCGTGACAAGGATGCAGATGCGGCCTTCATCTGTCAAATATGCGACAAGAGGTATGCATTTCAATCAGTGGCAGTTTTCTCTAATGAGCGGTTGTGCAGTGAACTCTCAAAGAAAAACTACAGAGAACAAGACTCACTTGGACTATAGTATTACTACAGTTTCAACAGCACACCACTAGCACAATACAGCGCGATCCGAATCCTGAAACGTACATATGGACCTATAAAAATCTATAGGATATTTCATACAACATAAATACGGTGACGGAACGTGCGTCAAAGCCGAAATTTGCTATTTCGATGGGCAACGAGAGGGCAATCATGATTATTTTTTTTTTTTTTTTTCCGTTTTTTTTTTAATGCTATTAATGTTTTAATCATTGAAGAAGATAATATTAACACATCCCAAATGAACCACGAAACCGAAAAAATAACAGAAATTAAAAAAATTTCAGTCGCATCTGGAACTCGAACCCTCTACCTATCCGGCGTAACCGCTTAACCAACTTAGCTAATGAGACCAGTTCAATTTACGCCATTTACACCGATATCATACTTCATGTTCAAGATTTGTTAATATTATCCTCCATTTTTATAAATCCCATATTATTGGCTGCTATCCTTATGATGATTGCAAAGTTTCATCCAGAACTCAATTGTAATCTGGATAGAGTCTCAGATATACCTACCCGATTTTTATTTATATGAGACATCTATTGACTTATTTTACAAGTCTGGAAAGAAATATTCAATTTATTTTTGTAAGTTATTGAAGTTTGTAAACCTCATTGTAATATTTTAATCATTGAAGAAGATAATATTAACACATCCCAAATGAACCACGAAACCAAACAAACAACAGAAATTAAAAAGATTTCAGTCGCATCTGGGACTCGAACCCAGGACCTCTACCTATCCGGGTAACCGCTTAACCAACGTAGCTAATGAGACCAGTTCAATTTACGCCATTTACACCGATATCATACTTTAAGTTCAAGATTTGTTAATATTATCCTCCATTTTTATAAATCCCATATTATTGGCTGCTATCCCTATGATGATTGCAAAGTTTCATCCCGAACTCAATTGCAATCGGAATAGAGTCTCGGATATACCTACCCGATTTTTATTTATATGAGACATCTATTGACTTATTTTTACAAGTCTGGAAAGAAATATTCAATTTATTTTTTATAACTTATTGAAGTTTGTAAACCTCATTGTAATATTTAATCATTTAAGAAGATAATAATAACACATCCCAAATGAACCACGAAACCGAAAAAACAACAGAAATTAAAAAGATTTCAGTCGCATCTGGGACTCGAACCCAGGACCTCTACCTATCCGGCGTAACCGCTTAACCAACTTAACTAATGAGACCAGTCCAATTTACGCCATTTACACCGATATCATACTTCATGTTCAAGATTTGTTAATATTATCCTCCATTTTTATAAATCCCATATTATTGGCTGCTATCCCTATGATGATTGCAAAGTTTCATCCAGAACTCAATTGTAATCTGGATAGAGTCTCGGATATACCTACCCGATTTTTATTAATATGAGACATCTATTGACTTATTTTACAAATCTGGAAAGAAATATTCAATTTATTTTTTATAACTTATTGAAGTTTGTAAACCTCATTGTAATATTTTAATCATTGAAGAAGATAATATTAACACATCCCAAATGAACCACGAAACCGAAAAAATAACAGAAATTAAAAAGATTTCAGTCGCATCTGGGACTCGAACCCAGGACCTCTACCTATCCGGGGTAACCGCTTAACCAACTAAGCTAATGAGACCAGTTCAATTTACGCCAGTGTTAATATTATCTTCTTCAATGATTAAAATATTACAATGAGGTTTACAAACTTCAATAAGTTATAAAAATAAATTGGCTATTTATGTTGTTTGAGTATTTAAAAGTTTTTGTTATTTCTAATTTTGAAACGGTTAATTCGTGTTTATTATGACTTTTTTTGGTTTTGAATACAAAAAGTCACGTTAAAAGTGTTTGCATTACATATAAGAAAAATACAGTGAAACTCACTTAACAAGTTCCCACTTAAGAAGTTTTCATGACCTGTGTTAAGGTATCGCCTTTAAACTGCTTCTCCGTCACCCAAACCATCAGCAGTTTCTCCATCTTTTCATGGAGAGAGCGCCGGAGCTTAGAAATTATTGTAACGCCCTTAGCTGGCGTTATACCCTTTATAGACTCCTTCTGTTTAAGCACAGTACATATTATCGTTGAAGTACTACGCCCGTACTGCCTCGCCGAGTGCTACTCGCACACCTTGCTCATTTTTTCTATGATTTCACGCTTTAATTCAATAGACATAATCTTCTTCTGAGCACTGACCTTTCCACTCACTTTCTTCAGACCCATGGTTTTAAAAAGAAATGTGATAAAGTATGTAAATGCACAAAAGGCACAAAGCCCTTATCAAAGATGCTTCGACAGCGAGGTAAACAAGCACACCGGAGGGATGCGTGGGATAATGCGAGACGCACGAGGCACAGTAAACTGGTGGGTCATGTGCAGCCGGCCGTTTCTCGTATCTCAAATGTTGCTCGTATTTCAAAGCAAAACTTCGCTCGCTCAACGGCTCGTATCTCAAATATGTTAGGGCACTCGTATCTCGAAGTACCACTGTATTAAACAAATTGAGAAATAAAAATAATAAAACAGTAGTACAGTTTTGTTACAGTGAGGATAGATTTAATATAATAGTAGCACTTAAATCATTTTAAGATACCCGCGGAGATTGTCATATTTGTTACCGTCAATAAACAAGGTCATTTTCCAAAAGCCAACACAAAAGCTAACATCAGTGAGAATTTCGTCATAAAGCAATTGCTTTTAAATTCGTATAGCAACTTGTTAAATATAAATGGTACAATGTAGTGGTGGGCGAAGCCGCTCGGTTTAGTGAGCCGGATCACTAAATCAGCCCTTTGTAGTGTACCGGTTCGGTGATCCGGCTCGTTTGAACGACGGTTCGCGTCCCCCCGCACTATGCCCTCTCCCTCGCTCCATTGGCCCTCCTAAAGACGCTCTTACACGATACTTTTTTCGTCCAGTTTTCACAGGGATTGTCTTTACAGAGAGCTGATGTAGTGATCTGGCTCACTAAACCGAGCCGCTTCGCCCACCACTAGTACAATGTATGCAAGGGTTCGTTGACCATATTTATTTTGAAATTTTGGCACTATCATTCCTTTGGTTATACTTTTTTAAACTTAATTTGATTTCCCTATGAGCCATCTTTGTGTTGCCATTTGAAACCTTTTAAACGATCGCAGTACCCTCAATTTTTCTCTACTATAAAATGTCAGACTATTAAAAAATTCCACTGGCTAGAAACACGCGTCATAGAAAAAACAATGATGGTGTTTGTTTGATTGTTTTTTGCAGTTTCTTGCGGTTAATAAACCTGGAGAAGCACGTTGGCCAGCACATGGGAGCTTCTTCCGTGACCTGCGTCATATGCTCTTATCGAGCCAGCGATGGAACAGATATGGCGTCACACCTCAAGGCCTGCAGGTCAGTAAAAACGTGCAAATTGCTTTACACCAGTTTTTATTTCTTAACGGTTAATTAGATCATCTACATAACATCTATATATATATATATATATATATATATATATATCTACAGTTTTTTTCCGAGCTTGATGAAATTTTGCACAGTTGACTTTCTAAACAAGGGGAAGGTGACTGTCTACACGAGATTTTGAAAAACCAACCCCTTCCCCATTTCCCACCCATTAAAGCAGAATTTTGGTACTTCTTGATGAAATTTTGAACACTTGTAGTTAAAAATACGTGAAACAGCTGTCACGCGTAATAGTAATTACCTAGCAGAGCTTTTTGCTCTGTTTCTAAGAGATGCATTTATTCACTTCAATGTAATGATTGCCCGGCGTTCTATGTAGGCAAAACGTCGCGTAATGTTAATATCCGTGTAAAAGAACACTTAAGATGTCTAAATAATAATGGGTTCTCCAAATTTGCTAACCATCTCTTAGAAACAGACCACACATTCAATAAAAATACAGGCACTAGTTACATACATAAAAATGGAACAGGCGTTCGACTAGATAACTTAGAAGCATTAGAAATAAGGAAAGCCAAAAACACTAATAGTAGACTCATAAATAATCAAATAAATTTAAATAAAAGTCCAACCCTTAAATTATTCCCAATAAACAAAGTACACACCCTTCCAGGTCAGCAGGTACCTGTTGATCTTCCACCCTTGGCCCTTCACTCGTCTGTTTGTATCAATCTACAACACATGTGCATCTTAGTTCATAGTTTAGTTGTATACTGCCCTGAAGAAGCTACGGTAGTAGCGAAACCCGGTTGGCTAAAGTATAAATAAAAGTGATATAAACAAAGTTATTGTTTTATTTTTAAATTATAATGTCACATCACCAAGTTACCGCTTCATATGAAAATATAAAATTAATTTTTCTCAAGGGAAGTATGAGATTGGTAGAAATAACGGAATTCAGTAAGGTCTCGGTAGCTCAATCGGTAGCTTTGTAATTTGTAAAGATATGTGCGCGAAACTTTATTTGTTTGTCTGCGTAGGGCCTCGCAGATGGCGCAACGGCTGGCGTGCCCAACCTGCGGCAAGAAGCTGACCACCGCAGCAGGATTGAGGTACGCATCACGTTTGTTTACCACTGTTAGTTTTTTGTACTACATCTTTATAATGATGGCACATAGTAGGAGTTTTTCAAATATTGCCAAGTTTTTGGTATTTTTGATCATTAACTGTTAAGAGTGCGGCCCAGCGCCATCGCGCTGTAAGTTATGTAAATTGCAACGCAGCGCTAGAGCGCTGCAATTTTCAGTTTGCTTTTTGTCGTCCTCGGGAGAGCATGTGTTTAATTTGAGTGTGCACCCTAAAGTGAATTGATATTTTTCGCCATGTTGGAAGTTAGTTCTATTGCGGATGATCACAATGTATCAAATGACAGCGGCACTACGGACGACGAGACCTTTATTCCCATAAATGAAGAGAGTGATGACGGAAGTGATATTATTGTACATCGCAATAAAAGATTGCGAACAGAAAGTGCATCTTCGGATTAATTTTCAAAAACACAATTCTGAAGTGAAATAATCTTTTATTTTTTGTAGTTGTAAATGTGTAATTATCAGAACTGTACTATTCGTAATGAGTAAGATTAAGAAAGGGACGCTTAGATGGTTCAGGCATGTAGAGCGAATGAACTAAGAAAGGAGTGTATGAAGAATGTATGACGCGAACGTGAATGGAACAAGAAGCCGAGGACGCCCGAGGAAGACATGGCACGATCAAGTGAATCAAATACTTGAGTCGGGCCATGTCAGAAGTCGGAATAACAGAAGAGAATGTATGGAAGTGAATGAAGCAAGAAGTGTATGCCAAGATCAAATTGTTTGGCGGTTCGTCCTCTCTGCCTATCCCTGCGAAAAACGGCGTGATGGTTAGTTAGTTAGTTAGATAATATACATAAGATTTCATTATTTACTTGTATAATTAAAAAAAAAACATTAAAATTGATTGATATTTGATATTTGTCCAAGTTATTGCATTTTTTATTGAATACCATACTTTATTTATTTAAAAACACAGAATATCTGTAGCAATTTATATACTTACTTGCAAAATGAGCATAGCACTAAAACAGTTAATATATGAATACAATATATACCTAATCATTTTGAAGAAAAATATGATTTACATTTTTTCCTGTAGAATTAGATATTCTGAAAAAATTAGGTATTGATGGTGATGACTGTGTGTGAGGTTGGTTGCAGGTACCACGTGCAGACACACTCCGCCCTGCGTCGGCACGCGTGTCCCGCATGCGGGCGGCGGTTTCTGGCGCTGTCGGGCCTGCGCGCACACTGCCGCGCCGTGCACTCGGCCGCGCGACCGCACCGCTGCGCCGCCTGCGCGCGCCGTTTCGCCACCGCCGACCATCTACGCAAGCACGCTCGCAGCACGCACCACAAGGTATGAAAAATTGGTGATACCAATGACAAATGCTCTTTCTAGTTGGAGATTCAATGTTAAAATGTAGACGAAAGGTACGCTGCGCTACAGCTGCTGACTCAGTTTTACAGAAACAGAACTCACGAACACAGAAAACCTTGTGCTGCATAGTAACCATTTTACTCACAACTGACACGAAATGGCTGCTTGGCGGCGCCAGCAGTGTTGGGATTCGAAATTTTCAGACCTCCTCTTTCAATTGCTATGTAGAATATTCACATACATATAACGTATGATTCAGGAAATATAGCAGTACGAAATTGAGTCCATCATTTTGAATAACCCTGTATATACATAAACATATTTATAATGATTTCGACTCGATATTGTTACATGTTCCAGTCACGAGAGCATGCATGTCGCATGTGCGGCAAGACCTTCCTGCAGAGCTCGCACGTGCGGCAACACATGTGGGTCCACACCGGAATCAAGCCACATTCGTGCCCCCACTGCCCTAACCAGTACACCGCCAGCTGCTCCCTCGCCGTGAGTACCTTCCTTGCTATCAAATCTGCACTACCATAATAAATAGACTCCTGGGGCGCTATTCCCGTTCTTTTTAAAGAAGATTCCTTAACTTTTTCCTTAGGGTTAAAGACTTCTTACTTAACTGCGGTCCCGATTCTCTCGGATGACAGCTGTCAGCTGAATTCAGCGAGCGACATTCATCAAAAATGTCAATATTTGCGATGTTTTAATAAGAGAAAAACTCAATATTAAGTCTGTTACCAATTACGTTTTTATTTACTTTAAACATAATTAGTTAGTATACATTATTAAACATTATATAGATGTTAACATTTTCGACAATTCACGTCAAGCGCGGCATTGAAGAGAGTCGGTACGACCGGCCGAGTCCAATGAATTCAATTCGGAAGGCGATGGACTCACTCCGAGTTCGCAAATCCGGATTCACTCGTTCCGAACTCACACTCAAGGAACGGCAGAGGTTTTGGATTGAAGTCAGAAACCAAAGGCGTTCCTATTCATTAGTGTAATATAAATGATTTTTGATTCCGGAACGCCCAACATTTGTACACGGTTGTCACATGAAAATGGATTGCTTCTACGACTCGTTCTTGTGTTCAACAGCCCGGCTGTGTTTCCTCCCTCCTACAACATGGGTCTCTTCAAGACCCAGGTTCACTCCTTCCTATCCTCTAAAAGACCCTCCATACAGTATCCTCAAAGATGACATAGTCCTCGAGGAAATTAGTTGACATTTTACAAGTTTAAAAGATATGATTTCCGAAATTCGTGCCGTTCTAAACATCCTTTTTTTTTTCTTTACAGAAACACCTTCGTCGTAACCACTGGGAGCAACAGCATCAGAAACACCTTGCCGAGGAAGAGATGTATCGCAAACTTCTCGAGGAAGAGGGCAACCCCGTTCCTGAAACATTCCAAAAGTCAACATTCGTCCAAGACTCTACATACTCCGACGCCCCGAGGAGCAAAACTAGGCAGCAGAATAAACCATACCCCACCAACAACAATGACAGAAGTGATCACGGCAATACCATTACTATTGATGGTCAGGTGGTCACCATTGACGGACAAATGGTCACCGTTGAAGATGGGGATATGGGGGCTATCGGGGAAGGTGATATGGTGACTATCGGGGGCGAGGATAATATGGAGAATGAATGTGATTTGGAGCAGTTTGGAGGTGATAAGGTGGTCATTGAGGATCTGGGCGACGGAGTTAAAGTGGTGATTGTGAGTGAGCAGGGGATGGAGGATGATTTGAGCGAGTGGTGAAGGTAGCGGAGTGAATGCTGCCAGAAGATGGGATTGAGTCGTGGGTATCGAGTGAAAATGGTGATCAGGTGAGTTGAGTGATATGGCGAGGTTAGGAAGGAATACACGTGTGTTTTTTCAGTGAAAATAAGACAAATATGTATCTTGATTTTACCACACTTTAACCGTTTTAATGCTGTACTGATTTTGCAAGTAGGTGCGTAAACAGCTATTGATAATGTGTTATTAGTAAAAAAATATGACGAACTAAAAATGCAATAACTTGCACAAATATCAACCAAACTTAATGATTCTTTTTGATATTAAACTTAAAAAGAATTGTATCCCGTGCATCCAATAAAAACACTAAGATCACTAAATATATGATGAAAATTACAATTATTTTTTCCCGTGCAAAGGTCATGTAGTCCCGTCTTACAGCGGGCGCATGTGAGGAAAATTGACTTTCCATTCGCATTCTATTATTGCGATGGCCAATAATCGCACTTCCGTCATCACTGTCTCCATTTATCAGATCGAAGGGCTCATCATCCGCAATATCGCCGTGCTTTAATACATCCCCCGCAATAGAACTAAGATTCGACATGATGAAATATATGATTTTAATTTATTATAACAGGACAAACAATAAATATAGTATACAAGATATATGCCAATTGCAATACTCCGCTCTCAAATGGAACACGTGCTCTTGTAAGGATCAACAAACGCATACTGAAGAACACAGCACCTAAGCGCTTTGTCACAATTTTCGTGGCTAACGTTCGCAGCGCTATAGCGCTGCACCGCACTCTAACGGTTAAACGGCGCGTGCTAAAAATCCTTTCGTCCATATAGGTAATACTTTCCAAAATGAATCCCATGCGCGTTATGAATTCAGCGACTTTGGGACTTTCTATTCTAAGAAATAGTCCATACAAAACATACTAGTGGCACTTCAGCGGCAAACCGTGCGAGCGTGCAAACCTCGAGAATCTACTAGCTGTCCGGATGCGCAGCGACTATGAGATTTGTACGGAATAGTATTTTGCAAGAATCAATCGACTTTTTTCTGTGATCATTGTGTTCAAAATTGTTAAAAAGATAATTGGTACTGAAAATGTTACTATTTCATATAAAAATAAAAAAAACTAATAGTTTCTTGCGTAAATTGTATTTAAAAGTAGTTTTTGTAATCTACGACATTATCTTATGCATTAGTCACAGACACTTTAAAGAATCGCCGAATTGTTTCTTGTTGCTAGGTCGCTAATCTCTGGTGCAGGGATATGATGAAATTCCTTTAGATCTAGTGAAAAAATTTATGTAATATGGAATGATTTTTCATAGAGACGAGGGAATTTTTTTCTAACTTTTTTAATCACCGATAAATCGGTTAAATTAAAATTAATTAAAATTCCCAACGATAAAGGCCACGAACCGCCCCTGGTGGTGAGTATGAGAAGTCTGTGAGAAGATGGGAGCATGAGTTGGTGGGAGCACAAGTGTTGAGAAGATGGAGTTTTGCAAATTAGGAGATAGTATTTTTACTTGTCAAATAAACTTATAATTTTCTGTTAAATAATAAATACTTTTATATTTCGTTTCATTTGTCGTTTTATTGTAGATAAAAGATGGTAAATTTTTATATAAGTTATTTTTGTTGTTGTGAATACTGCACAAGAGTCCCAACTGTCCGGAGCCATGACATCAATCGGGTATATTGTGAGGTTTAAGGGAATGCGGAGAGAGGAATGTTGCGAAGTACCCGGCTATTCAGATCTGGTCACTAAGCACAATATGACTAAATCCATTTCAAGTAGGGTTACGATATTGAGAGGTCTTTCACAAGGTCAAATCAAATCTTTATTAATAATTTAATAATGTATATAACACAATATACAAATTAGTGGTGGGCGAAGCGGCTCAGTTTAGTGAACCGGATCACTAAATCAGCTCTCTGTAAAGACAATCCACATGAAAACTGGTCCAAAAAAGTATCGTGTAAGAGCATCTTGAGGATGTCTTTAGGGAGCGAGGGAGGGGGCATGGTGCGGGGGGACGCGAACCGTCGTTCAATCGAGCCGGATCACCGAACCGGTACACTACAAAGAGCTGATTTAGTGATCCGGCTCACTAAACTGAGCCACTTCGCCCACCACTAATACAAATGTTCTACTCACCTTCTACTTAGTAATATATATATGTACATTTAATATCGATAACCACTTGAGCGACGGATATCCAAATTTGGGTAGGTAGGTGATTTTTGCAAAATAAAATGAATTTATTTTGAACTTCCCGCGATAGATTAAAATATATATTGGCTAGGTTGACTAAGCTTCTATCGAATACGCTGTCACTCGAGTGGAGAAGGATAAAATAACAACTGAAATATCATGTTATGTGTGTTACTAATATTGTGTTCTGTGCGCGCTAAATATCTTATCAAGCTAAAACATTTTAGTATAACGTTGTTAATTGGTATATTTCTGTAATAGATAAAGCCTAACAAGCATCGACCAACAATATCTAGACAGGGCACGTGGATCTTAACGGGGAGAGGGACGTCGGAGAGTTATTATTTATTAATTCAAAATAATGATAGTATTATTACGCCATACGATAAACATAATGTTTTTAAATAGAAAAATATTTATTAAATATTTTATAAATTTACATAGGCTTAGCATTTATCAAAATATAACCAGAAATATTACTTTTTTCTGACCGTCCCATTGTATGTTTTACAAAATATTTTAAATACGAATATGATTTTTAAAGTGGAGAAAAGCATGATTTATCGTTGCGTTTTTTCAAATAAACGTAACCAAAGATTTGTAATGCCAACAGACTGGTTGAACCCTCTCTTACGAATGCTGTGCTGCTAAATTTGGGGACAGAGATTTCAATGTACTGGCCCACATTCTTGGAATGATCTTCCATTTGGTTTGGGGTCAGAAAGCAATTTCGAAACCTTAAAAAGAAGTGTAAAAATGTATCTATTGAAAATGGGTTACAAATTTTAACAAGATGTAAAGTGCCCTTGATATGATTTTATTCACCAAACGGGGCTGTAAAGAATTGACCATTTAATATTATTATCGGAGTGTTACTTGAAAGGGTAAAAGGAAGATTAAGAGATGTGGTCGCTTCGCGATACTATGGGGGACCTTAGTAACCCCTTTCGGATCGTACGCAATTTTTACCTTCATGTACGAAAAGGTTTAGGGTCAACCTATCTTAAAAAATAAATAACACTACACTATGGGGCGTTTCTCAGAAATTTTAATGTAACTTTGTTCACGGAACGAAAGACAGAGTTTTGATTTCTGCGAAACGTCCTAACCTACAGATGGCATATGTTGGGGTGCCGGGATTCCGGCAGCGGCAGGAACTCACGATCCTAATTCCTTCTTCTTGCTGTCTTCGATGCATTTGCGGAAGAGGTTGACAGGTTCCTGACAGCGCCTCCAGTCCTTGGTGTCTGCTATGCACTCCTGGAAACACAGTTAATTTATTCATGTGCATAACGCTGATTCTGTAAGTCTCAGGACTGCGATGGGCTGGACATGTCTGATGAAAGAATGCTGAATGATAGGACCCTCTGGGTGTGGGAGCTCTAGTCAAACTGAGGAAGAGGTGGATAGACTGCTTAGATGAGGTTTCGGGGAGGAGGGGAAGGACTGAAGGCGAATGGCTAAGGACCGCAGCCAGTGGAGAACATCTGAGCAGTATTCACACCAACGTTCCTAATAGGAATAATATTTAAAGAGTCATAAAACACTCCATCTTGAGTTATTTAATAATAATATTGTCTATTTCAATCCAATGTCTGCAATGTGTAGATCGTACAATGCTATAGAATTCGACGATGTAGACATCTTTATAAACTCTCCTTTTCTAGCATTCAATAAATGCTGGCGTTCCATAAGAATCAGTTCTGTCTCCGACATTGTTTTTGTTGCACATCAATGACCTCTTGACATGTGCACCAATCCATTGTTACGCGGATGACAGTACAGTCCATGATAGCTTTTTGTTTGACAAACCTCCAAAGGGCACACAAACTCCAACGGCTCGGAGGGTTTTGAAGCAGAGAATGGACGGTTACCTCGAGAGGGTCTCCTCTTGGGGTAAGAATAACCTCGTCGAATTTAATTTCTCAAAGACCCAAAAAAACCCTTGACTCTGTGCAGAAAAGGGCGGTCCGTTTGATAGATTCGCCTATCTTAAAAAAAGGGCTGCAATCTTTGGAGCACAGATGTCAGGTGGGAATGCTGTTCTTGTTTTACCGGTATTTTAATGGAAGATGCTCCGAGGAACTAGCGTCATTGATCCCTTCGGCACCAGTGAACTTTTTAGAACTCGTTCCTGTGTTCAGCAGCTCGGCTGTGGAATGATCTGCCGGCCTCTGTGTTTCCTCCATCCTACAACATGGGTCTCTTCAAGACCCAAGTTTACTACTTCCTATCCTCTTAGAGACCCTCCACACAGCATCCCCAAAGATGATATAGGCCTTGAAGGAAATTATTTCCCTCAGGGCATAATATATCTTATTATTCATATATATTTCATATTTATATCGTAAGACGAAACCCTAGAATAGCAAAACTTTATATTTTTTTTTAAATTCTCTCATTTTGAAAAAAAATGTAAAAAAATATTTTTATAGGCATATAAAATGGTTTTATTATTTCTACATAAACCTGAATAAGTACTCTACGCGAAAAACAATAGTCAAAGGGTGTTTTCGAAGAAACAATGACTACGATACTACTTGAATTTTGAAATTTTTTTTTTTTTAAATTGTTTGCGATCTAAATTCTTGAACATTATTTTCCAAGCCATCAGAGATGCTGCATTTAAAAAAAAAAAAAAACAGCGCCTAAAGTGTTTCTAGCACAAGCGATTCTGATTTTTTCTTTCATATAGTTATCAAAGCATTAAGGTTAAAATTAAATCACAAAAAATTCGGGTCAGGATGTTATGATCCGCTCGACAGGTTAATGATGTAATAATTGTTAACATAATAAATGTTTCAAATAATAGATAACTAACTAATCATCATGCCGTTTCGCCGCAAGGGTAGGCAGAGAGGACGGACCGCCAAACAACTCCATCTTGGCATACACTTCTTGCTTCATTCACATTCATACATCGTCTCATACATTTTCTTCTGTTATTCGACTCAAGTATTTGATTAACTTGATCGTGCCACGTCTTCCTCGGACGTCCCCGGCTTCTTCTTCCATTCATATTCGTGTCATATATTCTCCTTACACTCCTTTCTTCATTCATTCGCTCTACATGCTCGAACCATCTAAGGATCCCTTTCTTAATCTTGCTCTTTACGGATACATCAGCCTTGCATTCCTTACAAATCTCAACATTTTTCATACGATCATACATGGTTTTACACACATACGTCTCAGAGATCTCATTTCCACAGCATTCAGTCTACTTTCATCCTTTCGCTTCTTTGGACAACTTTTTGTTTGCGCCAACTGCGTTCAGTCCTCCGTTTATGGAGTTTCCTGCATTCACCTTTCTTTCAATATCCCTATCAGTCTTTCCATCTCTCGTAAACATACTTCCCAAATACACAAACTCATCGACCTGCTCCAAGTATTCATCATTCACAATTATATTGCACACTGTTTTCGTACTCTCTCTTTCAAACACCATGACTTTAGACTTACATTCATCATTAGCTCATTCTTCATATATACTTGGTTCATTCTAGATACGAGGGACTGTAGATCTTCCATACTGTTAGCAATCAGCACCGCATCATCAGCATACAACAGGCAACATACTTGCAGACTACTTGTTTTCGCGCCCAAGCCCACCTCTTTCAACTCTTGCATACAATTATCCATGTATAGAATGAATAACCACGGTGACATTACGCAGCCTTGCTTAACACCTTTTGTGATGTCAAACCACCACGTAAAAACATCGTTTGCCTTAACACATGCAACGCTTCCCTCGTATAAATAATAAAACCCACTCCGGGTAGTAGCACTGTATTGATGAATTGCAGTAAACGGAACATACAATAATCCTAATTATTTTAAGTTCTCCGAACCAACCTGGACTTTATAGTGAAGCTCCAAACAGCCAGACTTCTTCAACAACTTTTCCACCGGGTCCAAATCCTCTTCATCTTGGAGCACTTCTTCCGGCTTTGTCATTTCAACTCGCAAATTGCAAATACCAATGTATTATCAGAAACAGGAAAATTGCATCAGAATCACAGCAGTTATATCAAATCACCGTAATTTCTGAAAAACTACCGAAATTCAAAATGAAAGAGTCAAATTTTAGGTTAGAATTTCATTGACTTTTGACGTTTCGTAGGGATGGGAAAAATAAATATTTGATATTCTAAACGCAGATCGAAATCGAATGCATTTGATTATTTCTCTTCTCTATTGTTTGTTTTCGCTTAGAGTTAGATATATAAAGTTGAGATTATTTTATAACCATTTTTTAACCATTATTTTGAATAATTATAAAAAAAATTGTTTTGCGTAATAATAATCACGTCATCTTGATATATCCTTTGTAATACCTATAAGTAATGACCGAATTCACGGACATACTTAGTTTCTAAAATGTGCATTTCAAGTAATAATAATTCCCAGACTAGACCGGCCATAAAAAATTTGCACAAAGGCTAGCCGCGTAGATTGTTGTACTACATCGTAAAGCTTAGACCACCCTTAATTACTATTTTAGAAAGTCGGCATTTCCTTTGAGGTTTTATTGGACAGCAATAAAACCTCAAAGGAAATAAGCCGCCCTTCGGAGCGGGTCGCCAAACAATACGGGTCATAAAAAGATCCCTACAGATTAACAGGCAACAGGGCTCTCTGACGAGAAGTGAGTCGGGTCTAGCCTTCCGCCCAGGAAGAACAGTTGGCTTGAAGCTTCCGCCGAGGAAGGTTCCTATTCTCGCCCCTCGGAGAGGCCGCCCAGGTCCTCTGACGAGAGTGAGTATTACTCTTCTGTCCCAGAAGGAAGTACGATCTCCGCCTTTCGGAGATCTATTTGCAGAAGTCGCCCAGGCTCTGCATCGCGAGTGAGTTTTACTCTTCCGTCCCAGAAGGAAGTCTGGACTTCGCACTTCAGCGATCTACCGTAGAAGTCGTCAGGCTTTGCACCGCGAGTCGACCCCCCCGCTTCCGTCCAAAAAGTTGCTGATCTTCGCCCTTCGGAGATCAAACCCCGGAGACCGCCCAGGTCTCTGATTATCGCCGCGTTTGTATCTACTCCCGATCCGGAGGTACTTGGATACCTAGTGCGAACGCGAGGACGCTGCATACAAAGCAGCCACTGGACCCTGGACAGCCATCACAAAAAGGGAAGTGTCTCTGACTCTAATGATAATTCCTCCACCCCGTCAGCTAAGTGAACCTCTAACTCTAAGAACCAACTTTCCCGTATAATTAAGTCAAGTGAATCTCTAGTTTTAAGAATACAAACTTTTACGTAGATTTAACGAAGTAAATAGTTAATTTTAAGTACAAAGACTTTACACGTAGATTTAAGTACTTGCCTATCTAGTTTTATTGAAATTTTGTGTCTAATTTAGATTAACTTTAGTTTAAAACTAACCCCACGATTATCAAAATAAATGACTCGTTGTAAATACCTAATTTGCTTTTCAGTTCCTAACCTTTTTGCGTTATTCTTAGAATTATAACCCACTGAAATAATTAGCGTCCTATCAATTTAATGAAAAAAAAACTCGATTTTATCGCTTTTAGTAAAGATCATAGGAAAAATAGAACACAAGAATATGATTTCCTACTAGGAACAAACAGATTTAAAAAAATCAATGTCATAAAAATATTTGTGTATCCGGAAACGCAAAATAATACATATTTTATACGAAGATTTATAAAAAGTCCCTGCGTTTTAATAGTGATGCTCATTAGATTTTTTTTACCGATAATAGTGAAATAGCCTTTTTTAATCAACTAAAATAAATTACCGAATTCACCGAAATATTTAGATTTAAAATGTGCATTTTAAATAATAGGAATTCCCAGATTAGACCGGCCGTAAAATAAATTTAGAACAAAGGCTAGCCGAACCTATTGTTAGGAAAATCGTAACTAAAATAATATAATCTTAATTGCTATTTTGGGAAAGTCCGCAATTCCTTTGGAATTTTATGGGACGGCAATAAACACCTCAAAGGAATTGAGCCGACCGACGGAACAAAGGCCGCTGAACAATGCGGGTTAAAAGATAATTCCTACAGGTAGACAGGAGGACAGTAGGCTCTAGGAGAGTCGAGTGAAAGCTTCCACCGAGGAAGCACGGGTCGTTGCAAGAGTCCGCCCAGGACACACAGCCAAGTGAAACCTTCCCCCCAGGAAGGTTCCTATTCTCGCTCCTTTGAGAGGCCGCCCAGGTCCTCCAGAATTCTACGCTTCCATCCCAGAAGGAAGTAACTGATCTTCGCCCTTCGGAGATCAACATCGGAGACCGCCCAGGCCTCTGATTATCGCAGCGTTGCACCTACTCCTGATCCGGAGGTACAGGAATACCTAGTGCGAACGCGAGGACTCTACATACAAAGCAGCCACTGGACCCTGGACAGCCATCTCCAAAAAGGAAGTGCCTCTGACTATAATGATAATTCCTCCCACAATGTCAGCCAGTGAACCTCTAATTTTACTTCAAAGACTTCAACAGTAGAATTAAGTAATTGCCTAAGCCAGTGAACCTCTAATTTTAAGTACAAAGACTTTAACAGTAGAATTAAGTAATTGCGTATATAGTTTTATTGAATTGTCTAATTAAGATTTACTCTAGTTTTAAGACTAACCCCACGTATATAAAAATAAATTACTTGTAACTACTTAAGACCTCCTTTCTATTCCTCCCTTTTTGCGTTATTCCTAGAATAATACCAACTGCCCGACGCACCGTCATATCAATAGGTTAGTTCCTTTTCTTTAATGTTATATTTTGTCGGTGAACCAGATAAATTACATTTGATATAGCCTTTTGCAAACATAAAATACTTAACCGAATTCACCGAAATATTTAGCTTTAAAATGTGCATTTTAAATAATAGGAATTCTCAGATTAGATCGGCCATAAAATAAATTTTGTACAAAGGCTAGCCGAGCCTATTGTTAGGAAAAATCGTAACTAAAATAATATAACCTTAACTGCTATTTTGGGAAAACCCGCAATTCCGTTGGAATTTTATGGGACGGCAATAATCCCCTCAAAGGAATTGAGCCGCTGATGGAACGACCGCTGAACAATACAGGTAGACAGAAGGACAGTGGGCTCTAGGGGACAGTCGATTGCCAGAGTCCGCGCAGGACGGAGAGTCGCGTGCAGTCTTCCACCGCGGAAGCACGAGTCGTTGTAAGAGTCCGCCCAGGACGGAGAGTCGGTTGCAGTAGTCCGCCCAGGACACACAGCCAAGTGAAACCTTCCGCCCAGGAAGGTTCCTATTCTCGCTCCTTGGAGAGGCCGCCCAGGTCCTCTACGGTCTACGAATTCTACGCTTCCATCCCAGAAGGAAGTAACTGATCTTCGCCCTTCGGAGATCAATATCGGAGACCGCCCAGGCCTCTGATTATCGCCGCGTTGCACCTACTCCCGATCCGGAGGTACACGAATACGTAGTGCGAACGCGAGGACTCTACATACAACGCAGCCACTGGACCCTGGACATCCATCACCAAAAAAGGGAAGTGCCTGACTCTAATCATAATTCCTCCCACAATGTCAGCCAGTGAACCTCTAATTTTAACTACAAAGACTTTAACAGTAGAATTAAGTAATTGCCTAAGCCAGTGAACCTCTAATTTTAAGTTCAAAGACTTTAACAGTAGAATTAAGTA